>CM027835.1:0-15000 GCA_016097545.1 Eucalyptus victrix | reverse complement strand
TAGGTTTAGGTTTAGGTTTAGGTTTAGGTTTAGGTTTAGGTTTAGGTTTAGGTTTAGGTTTAGGTTTAGGTTTAGGTTTAGGTTTAGGTTTAGGTTTAGGTTTAGGTTTAGGTTTAGGTTTAGGTTTAGGGTTTAGGTTTAGGTTTAGGTTTAGGGTTTAGGTTTAGGTTTAGGTTTAGGTTTAGGGTTTAGGTTTAGGTTTAGGTTTAGGTTTAGGTTTAGGTTTAGGTTTAGGTTTAGGTTTAGGTTTAGGTTTAGGTTTAGGTTTAGGTTTAGGTTTAGGGTTTAGGTTTAGGTTTAGGTTTAGGGGTTTAGGGTTTAGGTTTAGGTTTAGGTTTAGGTTTAGGTTTAGGTTTAGGTTTAGGTTTAGGTTTAGGGTTTAGGTTTAGGTTTAGGTTTAGGTTTAGGTTTAGGTTTAGGTTTAGGTTTAGGTTTAGGTTTAGGTTTAGGTTTAGGTTTAGGTTTAGGTTTAGGTTTAGGTTTAGGTTTAGGTTTAGGGTTTAGGTTTAGGTTTAGGTTTAGGTTTAGGTTTAGGTTTAGGTTTAGGTTTAGGGTTTAGGTTTAGGTTTAGGTTTAGGTTTAGGTTTAGGTTTAGGTTTAGGTTTAGGTTTAGGTTTAGGTTTAGGGTTTAGGTTTAGGTTTAGGTTTAGGTTTAGGTTTAGGTTTAGGTTTAGGTTTAGGTTTAGGTTTAGGTTTAGGTTTAGGTTTAGGTTTAGGTTTAGGTTTAGGTTTAGGTTTAGGTTTAGGTTTAGGTTTAGGTTTAGGTTTAGGTTTAGGGTTTAGGGTTTAGGTTTAGGTTTAGGTTTAGGTTTAGGTTTAGGTTTAGGGTTTAGGTTTAGGTTTAGGTTTAGGTTTAGGTTTAGGTTTAGGTTTAGGTTTAGGTTTAGGTTTAGGGTTTAGGTTTAGGTTTAGGTTTAGGTTTAGGTTTAGGTTTAGGTTTAGGTTTAGGTTTAGGGTTTAGGTTTAGGTTTAGGTTTAGGTTTAGGTTTAGGTTTAGGTTTAGGTTTAGGTTTAGGTTTAGGTTTAGGTTTAGGGTTTAGGTTTAGGTTTAGGTTTAGGTTTAGGTTTAGGTTTAGGTTTAGGTTTAGGTTTAGGTTTAGGTTTAGGTTTAGGTTTAGGGGTTTAGGTTTAGGTTTAGGTTTAGGTTTAGGTTTAGGTTTAGGTTTAGGTTTAGGTTTAGGTTTAGGTTTAGGTTTAGGTTTAGGTTTAGGTTTAGGTTTAGGTTTAGGTTTAGGTTTAGGTTTAGGTTTAGGTTTAGGGTTTAGGTTTAGGTTTAGGTTTAGGGTTTAGGTTTAGGTTTAGGTTTAGGTTTAGGTTTAGGTTTAGGTTTAGGTTTAGGTTTAGGTTTAGGTTTAGGTTTAGGTTTAGGTTTAGGTTTAGGTTTAGGTTTAGGTTTAGGTTTAGGGTTTAGGTTTAGGTTTAGGTTTAGGTTTAGGTTTAGGTTTAGGTTTAGGTTTAGGTTTAGGTTTAGGTTTAGGTTTAGGTTTAGGTTTAGGTTTAGGTTTAGGTTTAGGTTTAGGTTTAGGTTTAGGGTTTAGGTTTAGGTTTAGGTTTAGGTTTAGGTTTAGGTTTAGGTTTAGGTTTAGGTTTAGGTTTAGGGGTTTAGGTTTAGGTTTAGGTTTAGGTTTAGGTTTAGGTTTAGGTTTAGGTTTAGGTTTAGGTTTAGGTTTAGGTTTAGGTTTAGGTTTAGGGTTTAGGTTTAGGTTTAGGGTTTAGGTTTAGGTTTAGGTTTAGGTTTAGGTTTAGGTTTAGGTTTAGGGTTTAGGTTTAGGTTTAGGTTTAGGTTTAGGTTTAGGTTTAGGTTTAGGGGTTTAGGGTTTAGGTTTAGGTTTAGGTTTAGGTTTAGGTTTAGGGTTTAGGGTTTAGGTTTAGGGTTTAGGTTTAGGTTTAGGTTTAGGTTTAGGTTTAGGTTTAGGTTTAGGTTTAGGTTTAGGTTTAGGTTTAGGTTTAGGTTTAGGTTTAGGTTTAGGTTTAGGTTTAGGTTTAGGTTTAGGTTTAGGTTTAGGTTTAGGTTTAGGTTTAGGTTTAGGTTTAGGTTTAGGTTTAGGTTTAGGTTTAGGTTTAGGTTTAGGTTTAGGTTTAGGTTTAGGTTTAGGTTTAGGGTTTAGGTTTAGGTTTAGGTTTAGGTTTAGGTTTAGGTTTAGGTTTAGGTTTAGGTTTAGGTTTAGGTTTAGGTTTAGGTTTAGGTTTAGGTTTAGGTTTAGGGTTTAGGTTTAGGTTTAGGTTTAGGTTTAGGTTTAGGTTTAGGTTTAGGTTTAGGTTTAGGTTTAGGTTTAGGTTTAGGGTTTAGGTTTAGGTTTAGGTTTAGGTTTAGGTTTAGGTTTAGGTTTAGGTTTAGGTTTAGGGTTTAGGGTTTAGGTTTAGGTTTAGGTTTAGGTTTAGGTTTAGGTTTAGGTTTAGGTTTAGGTTTAGGTTTAGGTTTAGGTTTAGGTTTAGGTTTAGGTTTAGGTTTAGGTTTAGGTTTAGGTTTAGGTTTAGGTTTAGGTTTAGGTTTAGGTTTAGGTTTAGGTTTAGGTTTAGGTTTAGGTTTAGGTTTAGGTTTAGGTTTAGGTTTAGGTTTAGGTTTAGGTTTAGGTTTAGGTTTAGGTTTAGGTTTAGGTTTAGGTTTAGGTTTAGGTTTAGGTTTAGGGTTTAGGTTTAGGTTTAGGTTTAGGTTTAGGTTTAGGTTTAGGTTTAGGTTTAGGTTTAGGTTTAGGTTTAGGTTTAGGTTTAGGTTTAGGTTTAGGTTTAGGTTTAGGTTTAGGTTTAGGTTTAGGTTTAGGTTTAGGTTTAGGTTTAGGTTTAGGTTTAGGTTTAGGTTTAGTTTAGGGTTTAGGTTTAGGGTTTAGGTTTAGGTTTAGGTTTAGGTTTAGGTTTAGGTTTAGGTTTAGGTTTAGGTTTAGGTTTAGGTTTAGGTTTAGGTTTAGGTTTAGGTTTAGGTTTAGGTTTAGGTTTAGGTTTAGGTTTAGGTTTAGGTTTAGGTTTAGGTTTAGGTTTAGGTTTAGGTTTAGGTTTAGGTTTAGGGTTTAGGTTTAGGTTTAGGTTTAGGTTTAGGTTTAGGTTTAGGTTTAGGTTTAGGTTTAGGTTTAGGTTTAGGTTTAGGTTTAGGGTTTAGGTTTAGGTTTAGGTTTAGGTTTAGGTTTAGGTTTAGGTTTAGGTTTAGGTTTAGGTTTAGGTTTAGGTTTAGGTTTAGGGTTTAGGTTTAGGTTTAGGTTTAGGTTTAGGTTTAGGTTTAGGTTTAGGTTTAGGTTTAGGTTTAGGTTTAGGTTTAGGTTTAGGTTTAGGTTTAGGTTTAGGTTTAGGTTTAGGTTTAGGTTTAGGTTTAGGTTTAGGTTTAGGTTTAGGTTTAGGTTTAGGTTTAGGTTTAGGTTTAGGTTTAGGTTTAGGTTTAGGTTTAGGTTTAGGTTTAGGGTTTAGGTTTAGGTTTAGGTTTAGGTTTAGGTTTAGGTTTAGGTTTAGGTTTAGGTTTAGGTTTAGGTTTAGGTTTAGGTTTAGGTTTAGGTTTAGGTTTAGGTTTAGGTTTAGGTTTAGGTTTAGGTTTAGGTTTAGGGTTTAGGTTTAGGTTTAGGTTTAGGTTTAGGTTTAGGTTTAGGTTTAGGGTTTAGGTTTAGGTTTAGGTTTAGGTTTAGGTTTAGGTTTAGGTTTAGGTTTAGGTTTAGGTTTAGGTTTAGGTTTAGGTTTAGGTTTAGGTTTAGGTTTAGGTTTAGGTTTAGGTTTAGGTTTAGGTTTAGGTTTAGGTTTAGGTTTAGGTTTAGGTTTAGGTTTAGGTTTAGGTTTAGGTTTAGGTTTAGGTTTAGGTTTAGGTTTAGGTTTAGGTTAGGTTTAGGGTTTAGGTTTAGGTTTAGGTTTAGGTTTAGGTTTAGGTTTAGGTTTAGGTTTAGGTTTAGGTTTAGGTTTAGGTTTAGGTTTAGGTTTAGGTTTAGGTTTAGGTTTAGGTTTAGGTTTAGGTTTAGGGTTTAGGTTTAGGTTTAGGTTTAGGTTTAGGTTTAGGTTTAGGTTTAGGTTTAGGTTTAGGTTTAGGTTTAGGTTTAGGTTTAGGTTTAGGGTTTAGGTTTAGGTTTAGGTTTAGGTTTAGGTTTAGGTTTAGGTTTAGGTTTAGGTTTAGGTTTAGGGTTTAGGTTTAGGTTTAGGGTTTAGGTTTAGGTTTAGGTTTAGGTTTAGGTTTAGGTTTAGGTTTAGGTTTAGGTTTAGGTTTAGGTTTAGGTTTAGGTTTAGGTTTAGGTTTAGGTTTAGGTTTAGGTTTAGGTTTAGGTTTAGGTTTAGGTTTAGGTTTAGGTTTAGGTTTAGGTTTAGGTTTAGGTTTAGGTTTAGGTTTAGGTTTAGGTTTAGGTTTAGGTTTAGGGTTTAGGTTTAGGTTTAGGTTTAGGGTTTAGGTTTAGGTTTAGGTTTAGGTTTAGGTTTAGGTTTAGGTTTAGGTTTAGGTTTAGGTTTAGGTTTAGGTTTAGGTTTAGGGTTTAGGTTTAGGTTTAGGTTTAGGTTTAGGTTTAGGTTTAGGTTTAGGTTTAGGTTTAGGTTTAGGTTTAGGTTTAGGTTTAGGTTTAGGTTTAGGTTTAGGTTTAGGTTTAGGTTTAGGTTTAGGTTTAGGTTTAGGTTTAGGTTTAGGTTTAGGTTTAGGTTTAGGTTTAGGTTTAGGTTTAGGTTTAGGTTTAGGTTTAGGTTTAGGTTTAGGTTTAGGTTTAGGTTTAGGTTTAGGTTTAGGTTTAGGTTTAGGTTTAGGTTTAGGTTTAGGTTTAGGTTTAGGTTTAGGTTTAGGTTTAGGTTTAGGTTTAGGTTTAGGTTTAGGTTTAGGTTTAGGTTTAGGTTTAGGTTTAGGTTTAGGTTTAGGTTTAGGTTTAGGGTTTAGGTTTAGGTTTAGGTTTAGGTTTAGGTTTAGGTTTAGGTTTAGGTTTAGGTTTAGGTTTAGGTTTAGGTTTAGGTTTAGGTTTAGGTTTAGGTTTAGGTTTAGGTTTAGGTTTAGGTTTAGGTTTAGGTTTAGGTTTAGGTTTAGGTTTAGGTTTAGGTTTAGGTTTAGGTTTAGGTTTAGGTTTAGGTTTAGGTTTAGGTTTAGGTTTAGGTTTAGGTTTAGGTTTAGGTTTAGGTTTAGGTTTAGGGTTTAGGTTTAGGTTTAGGTTTAGGGTTTAGGTTTAGGTTTAGGTTTAGGTTTAGGTTTAGGTTTAGGTTTAGGTTTAGGTTTAGGTTTAGGGTTTAGGTTTAGGTTTAGGTTTAGGTTTAGGTTTAGGTTTAGGTTTAGGTTTAGGTTTAGGTTTAGGTTTAGGTTTAGGTTTAGGGTTTAGGTTTAGGTTTAGGTTTAGGTTTAGGTTTAGGTTTAGGTTTAGGTTTAGGTTTAGGTTTAGGTTTAGGTTTAGGTTTAGGTTTAGGTTTAGGTTTAGGTTTAGGTTTAGGTTTAGGTTTAGGTTTAGGTTTAGGTTTAGGGTTTAGGTTTAGGTTTAGGTTTAGGTTTAGGTTTAGGTTTAGGTTTAGGTTTAGGTTTAGGTTTAGGTTTAGGTTTAGGGTTTAGGTTTAGGGTTTAGGTTTAGGTTTAGGTTTAGGTTTAGGTTTAGGTTTAGGGTTTAGGGTTTAGGTTTAGGTTTAGGTTTAGGTTTAGGTTTAGGTTTAGGTTTAGGTTTAGGTTTAGGTTTAGGTTTAGGTTTAGGTTTAGGTTTAGGTTTAGGTTTAGGTTTAGGTTTAGGTTTAGGTTTAGGTTTAGGTTTAGGTTTAGGTTTAGGTTTAGGTTTAGGTTTAGGTTTAGGTTTAGGTTTAGGTTTAGGTTTAGGTTTAGGTTTAGGTTTAGGTTTAGGGGTTTAGGTTTAGGTTTAGGTTTAGGTTTAGGGTTTAGGTTTAGGTTTAGGGTTTAGGTTTAGGTTTAGGTTTAGGTTTAGGTTTAGGTTTAGGTTTAGGTTTAGGTTTAGGTTTAGGTTTAGGTTTAGGTTTAGGTTTAGGTTTAGGTTTAGGTTTAGGTTTAGGTTTAGGTTTAGGTTTAGGTTTAGGTTTAGGTTTAGGTTTAGGTTTAGGTTTAGGTTTAGGTTTAGGTTTAGGTTTAGGTTTAGGTTTAGGTTTAGGTTTAGGTTTAGGTTTAGGTTTAGGTTTAGGTTTAGGTTTAGGTTTAGGTTTAGGTTTAGGTTTAGGTTTAGGTTTAGGTTTAGGTTTAGGTTTAGGTTTAGGTTTAGGTTTAGGTTTAGGTTTAGGTTTAGGTTTAGGTTTAGGTTTAGGTTTAGGTTTAGGTTTAGGTTTAGGGTTTAGGGTTTAGGTTTAGGTTTAGGTTTAGGTTTAGGTTTAGGTTTAGGTTTAGGTTTAGGTTTAGGTTTAGGGTTTAGGTTTAGGTTTAGGTTTAGGTTTAGGTTTAGGTTTAGGTTTAGGTTTAGGTTTAGGTTTAGGTTTAGGTTTAGGTTTAGGTTTAGGTTTAGGTTTAGGTTTAGGTTTAGGTTTAGGTTTAGGTTTAGGTTTAGGTTTAGGTTTAGGTTTAGGTTTAGGTTTAGGTTTAGGTTTAGGTTTAGGTTTAGGTTTAGGTTTAGGTTTAGGTTTAGGTTTAGGTTTAGGTTTAGGTTTAGGTTTAGGTTTAGGTTTAGGTTTTTAGGTTTAGGTTTAGGTTTAGGTTTAGGTTTAGGTTTAGGTTTAGGTTTAGGTTTAGGTTTAGGTTTAGGTTTAGGTTTAGGTTTAGGTTTAGGTTTAGGTTTAGGTTTAGGTTTAGGTTTAGGTTTAGGGTTTAGGTTTAGGTTTAGGTTTAGGTTTAGGTTTAGGTTTAGGTTTAGGTTTAGGTTTAGGTTTAGGTTTAGGTTTAGGGTTTAGGTTTAGGTTTAGGTTTAGGTTTAGGTTTAGGTTTAGGTTTAGGTTTAGGTTTAGGTTTAGGTTTAGGTTTAGGTTTAGGTTTAGGTTTAGGTTTAGGTTTAGGTTTAGGTTTAGGTTTAGGTTTAGGTTTAGGTTTAGGTTTAGGTTTAGGTTTAGGTTTAGGTTTAGGTTTAGGTTTAGGTTTAGGTTTAGGTTTAGGTTTAGGTTTAGGTTTAGGTTTAGGTTTAGGTTTAGGTTTAGGTTTAGGTTTAGGTTTAGGTTTAGGTTTAGGTTTAGGTTTAGGTTTAGGTTTAGGTTTAGGTTTAGGTTTAGGTTTAGGTTTAGGTTTAGGTTTAGGTTTAGGTTTAGGTTTAGGTTTAGGTTTAGGTTTAGGTTTAGGTTTAGGTTTAGGTTTAGGTTTAGGTTTAGGTTTAGGTTTAGGTTTAGGTTTAGGTTTAGGTTTAGGTTTAGGTTTAGGTTTAGGTTTAGGTTTAGGTTTAGGTTTAGGTTTAGGTTTAGGTTTAGGGTTTAGGTTTAGGTTTAGGTTTAGGTTTAGGTTTAGGTTTAGGTTTAGGTTTAGGTTTAGGTTTAGGTTTAGGTTTAGGTTTAGGTTTAGGTTTAGGTTTAGGTTTAGGTTTAGGTTTAGGTTTAGGTTTAGGTTTAGGTTTAGGTTTAGGTTTAGGTTTAGGTTTAGGTTTAGGTTTAGGTTTAGGGTTTAGGTTTAGGTTTAGGTTTAGGTTTAGGTTTAGGTTTAGGTTTAGGTTTAGGTTTAGGTTTAGGTTTAGGTTTAGGTTTAGGTTTAGGGTTTAGGTTTAGGTTTAGGTTTAGGGTTTAGGTTTAGGTTTAGGTTTAGGTTTAGGTTTAGGTTTAGGTTTAGGTTTAGGTTTAGGTTTAGGTTTAGGTTTAGGTTTAGGTTTAGGTTTAGGTTTAGGTTTAGGTTTAGGTTTAGGTTTAGGTTTAGGTTTAGGTTTAGGTTTAGGTTTAGGTTTAGGTTTAGGTTTAGGTTTAGGTTTAGGTTTAGGTTTAGGTTTAGGTTTAGGTTTAGGTTTAGGTTTAGGTTTAGGGTTTAGGTTTAGGTTTAGGGTTTAGGTTTAGGTTTAGGTTTAGGTTTAGGTTTAGGTTTAGGTTTAGGTTTAGGTTTAGGTTTAGGTTTAGGTTTAGGTTTAGGTTTAGGTTTAGGGTTTAGGTTTAGGTTTAGGTTTAGGGGTTTAGGGTTTAGGTTTAGGTTTAGGTTTAGGTTTAGGTTTAGGTTTAGGTTTAGGTTTAGGTTTAGGTTTAGGTTTAGGTTTAGGTTTAGGTTTAGGTTTAGGTTTAGGTTTAGGTTTAGGTTTAGGTTTAGGTTTAGGTTTAGGGTTTAGGTTTAGGTTTAGGTTTAGGTTTAGGTTTAGGGTTTAGGTTTAGGTTTAGGTTTAGGTTTAGGTTTAGGTTTAGGTTTAGGTTTAGGTTTAGGGGTTTAGGTTTAGGTTTAGGTTTAGGTTTAGGTTTAGGTTTAGGTTTAGGTTTAGGTTTAGGTTTAGGTTTAGGTTTAGGGTTTAGGTTTAGGTTTTTAGGGTTTAGGTTTAGGGTTTAGGTTTAGGTTTAGGTTTAGGTTTAGGTTTAGGTTTAGGTTTAGGTTTAGGTTTAGGTTTAGGTTTAGGTTTAGGTTTAGGTTTAGGTTTAGGTTTAGGTTTAGGTTTAGGTTTAGGTTTAGGTTTAGGTTTAGGTTTAGGTTTAGGTTTAGGTTTAGGTTTAGGTTTAGGTTTAGGTTTAGGTTTAGGTTTAGGGTTTAGGTTTAGGTTTAGGTTTAGGTTTAGGTTTAGGTTTAGGTTTAGGTTTAGGTTTAGGTTTAGGTTTAGGGTTTAGGGTTTAGGTTTAGGTTTAGGTTTAGGTTTAGGTTTAGGTTTAGGTTTAGGTTTAGGTTTAGGTTTAGGTTTAGGTTTAGGGTTTAGGTTTAGGTTTAGGTTTAGGTTTAGGTTTAGGTTTAGGTTTAGGTTTAGGTTTAGGTTTAGGGTTTAGGTTTAGGTTTAGGTTTAGGTTTAGGTTTAGGTTTAGGTTTAGGTTTAGGTTTAGGTTTAGGTTTAGGTTTAGGTTTAGGTTTAGGTTTAGGTTTAGGTTTAGGTTTAGGTTTAGGTTTAGGTTTAGGTTTAGGTTTAGGTTTAGGTTTAGGTTTTTAGGTTTAGGGTTTAGGTTTAGGTTTAGGTTTAGGTTTAGGTTTAGGGTTTAGGTTTAGGTTTAGGTTTAGGTTTAGGTTTAGGTTTAGGTTTAGGTTTAGGTTTAGGTTTAGGTTTAGGTTTAGGTTTAGGTTTAGGTTTAGGTTTAGGTTTAGGTTTAGGTTTAGGTTTAGGTTTAGGTTTAGGTTTAGGTTTAGGTTTAGGTTTAGGTTTAGGTTTAGGTTTAGGTTTAGGTTTAGGTTTAGGTTTAGGTTTAGGTTTAGGTTTAGGTTTAGGTTTAGGTTTAGGTTTAGGTTTAGGTTTAGGTTTAGGTTTAGGTTTAGGTTTAGGTTTAGGTTTAGGTTTAGGTTTAGGTTTAGGTTTAGGGTTTAGGTTTAGGTTTAGGTTTAGGTTTAGGTTTAGGTTTAGGTTTAGGTTTAGGTTTAGGTTTAGGTTTAGGTTTAGGTTTAGGTTTAGGTTTAGGTTTAGGTTTAGGTTTAGGTTTAGGTTTAGGTTTAGGTTTAGGTTTAGGTTTAGGTTTAGGTTTAGGTTTAGGTTTAGGTTTAGGTTTAGGTTTAGGTTTAGGTTTAGGTTTAGGTTTAGGTTTAGGTTTAGGTTTAGGTTTAGGTTTAGGTTTAGGTTTAGGTTTAGGTTTAGGTTTAGGTTTAGGTTTAGGTTTAGGTTTAGGTTTAGGTTTAGGTTTAGGTTTAGGTTTAGGTTTAGGTTTAGGTTTAGGTTTAGGTTTAGGTTTAGGTTTAGGTTTAGGTTTAGGGTTTAGGTTTAGGTTTAGGTTTAGGTTTAGGTTTAGGTTTAGGTTTAGGTTTAGGTTTAGGTTTAGGTTTAGGGGTTTAGGTTTAGGTTTAGGTTTAGGTTTAGGTTTAGGGTTTAGGTTTAGGTTTAGGTTTAGGTTTAGGTTTAGGTTTAGGTTTAGGGTTTAGGTTTAGGTTTAGGTTTAGGTTTAGGTTTAGGTTTAGGTTTAGGTTTAGGTTTAGGTTTAGGTTTAGGTTTAGGTTTAGGTTTAGGTTTAGGGTTTAGGTTTAGGTTTAGGTTTAGGTTTAGGTTTAGGTTTAGGTTTAGGTTTAGGTTTAGGTTTAGGTTTAGGTTTAGGTTTAGGTTTAGGTTTAGGTTTAGGTTTAGGTTTAGGTTTAGGTTTAGGTTTAGGTTTAGGTTTAGGTTTAGGTTTAGGTTTAGGTTTAGGTTTAGGGTTTAGGTTTAGGTTTAGGTTTAGGGTTTAGGTTTAGGTTTAGGTTTAGGTTTAGGTTTAGGTTTAGGTTTAGGTTTAGGTTTAGGTTTAGGTTTAGGTTTAGGTTTAGGTTTAGGTTTAGGTTTAGGTTTAGGTTTAGGTTTAGGTTTAGGTTTAGGTTTAGGTTTAGGTTTAGGTTTAGGTTTAGGTTTAGGTTTAGGTTTAGGTTTAGGTTTAGGTTTAGGTTTAGGGTTTAGGTTTAGGTTTAGGTTTAGGTTTAGGTTTAGGTTTAGGTTTAGGTTTAGGGTTTAGGTTTAGGTTTAGGTTTAGGTTTAGGTTTAGGTTTAGGTTTAGGTTTAGGGTTTAGGTTTAGGTTTAGGTTTAGGTTTAGGTTTAGGTTTAGGTTTAGGTTTAGGTTTAGGTTTAGGTTTAGGTTTAGGTTTAGGTTTAGGTTTAGGTTTAGGTTTAGGTTTAGGTTTAGGTTTAGGTTTAGGTTTAGGTTTAGGTTTAGGTTTAGGTTTAGGTTTAGGTTTAGGTTTAGGTTTAGGTTTAGGTTTAGGTTTAGGTTTAGGTTTAGGTTTAGGTTTAGGTTTAGGTTTAGGTTTAGGTTTAGGTTTAGGTTTAGGTTTAGGTTTAGGTTTAGGTTTAGGTTTAGGTTTAGGTTTAGGTTTAGGTTTAGGGTTTAGGGTTTAGGTTTAGGTTTAGGTTTAGGTTTAGGTTTAGGTTTAGGTTTAGGTTTAGGTTTAGGTTTAGGTTTAGGTTTAGGTTTAGGTTTAGGTTTAGGTTTAGGTTTAGGTTTAGGGTTTAGGTTTAGGTTTAGGTTTAGGTTTAGGTTTAGGTTTAGGTTTAGGTTTAGGTTTAGGTTTAGGTTTAGGTTTAGGTTTAGGTTTAGGTTTAGGTTTAGGTTTAGGTTTAGGTTTAGGTTTAGGTTTAGGTTTAGGTTTAGGGTTTAGGTTTAGGTTTAGGTTTAGGTTTAGGTTTAGGTTTAGGTTTAGGTTTAGGTTTAGGTTTAGGTTTAGGTTTAGGTTTAGGTTTAGGTTTAGGTTTAGGTTTAGGTTTAGGTTTAGGTTTAGGTTTAGGTTTAGGTTTAGGTTTAGGTTTAGGTTTAGGTTTAGGTTTAGGTTTAGGTTTAGGTTTAGGTTTAGGTTTAGGTTTAGGTTTAGGTTTAGGTTTAGGTTTAGGTTTAGGGTTTAGGTTTAGGGTTTAGGTTTAGGTTTAGGTTTAGGTTTAGGTTTAGGTTTAGGTTTAGGTTTAGGTTTAGGTTTAGGTTTAGGTTTAGGTTTAGGTTTAGGTTTAGGTTTAGGTTTAGGTTTAGGTTTAGGTTTAGGTTTAGGTTTAGGTTTAGGTTTAGGTTTAGGTTTAGGTTTAGGTTTAGGTTTAGGTTTAGGTTTAGGTTTAGGTTTAGGTTTAGGTTTAGGGTTTAGGGTTTAGGTTTAGGTTTAGGTTTAGGTTTAGGTTTAGGTTTAGGTTTAGGTTTAGGTTTAGGTTTAGGTTTAGGTTTAGGTTTAGGTTTAGGTTTAGGTTTAGGTTTAGGTTTAGGTTTAGGTTTAGGTTTAGGTTTAGGTTTAGGTTTAGGTTTAGGTTTAGGTTTAGGTTTAGGTTTAGGTTTAGGTTTAGGTTTAGGTTTAGGTTTAGGGTTTAGGGTTTAGGTTTAGGTTTAGGTTTAGGTTTAGGTTTAGGTTTAGGTTTAGGTTTAGGTTTAGGTTTAGGTTTAGGTTTAGGTTTAGGTTTAGGTTTAGGTTTAGGGTTTAGGTTTAGGTTTAGGTTTAGGTTTAGGTTTAGGTTTAGGTTTAGGTTTAGGTTTAGGGTTTAGGTTTAGGTTTAGGTTTAGGTTTAGGTTTAGGTTTAGGTTTAGGTTTAGGTTTAGGTTTAGGTTTAGGTTTAGGTTTAGGTTTAGGTTTAGGTTTAGGTTTAGGTTTAGGTTTAGGTTTAGGTTTAGGTTTAGGTTTAGGTTTAGGTTTAGGTTTAGGTTTAGGTTTAGGTTTAGGTTTAGGTTTAGGTTTAGGTTTAGGTTTAGGTTTAGGTTTAGGTTTAGGTTTAGGTTTAGGGTTTAGGTTTAGGTTTAGGTTTAGGTTTAGGTTTAGGTTTAGGTTTAGGTTTAGGTTTAGGTTTAGGTTTAGGTTTAGGTTTAGGTTTAGGTTTAGGTTTAGGTTTAGGTTTAGGTTTAGGTTTAGGTTTAGGTTTAGGTTTAGGTTTAGGTTTAGGGTTTAGGTTTAGGTTTAGGTTTAGGTTTAGGGTTTAGGTTTAGGTTTAGGTTTAGGTTTAGGTTTAGGGTTTAGGTTTAGGTTTAGGTTTAGGTTTAGGTTTAGGTTTAGGTTTAGGTTTAGGTTTAGGTTTAGGTTTAGGTTTAGGTTTAGGTTTAGGTTTAGGTTTAGGTTTAGGTTTAGGTTTAGGTTTAGGTTTAGGTTTAGGTTTAGGTTTAGGTTTAGGTTTAGGTTTAGGTTTAGGTTTAGGTTTAGGTTTAGGTTTAGGTTTAGGTTTAGGTTTAGGGTTTAGGTTTAGGTTTAGGTTTAGGGTTTAGGTTTAGGTTTAGGTTTAGGTTTAGGTTTAGGTTTAGGTTTAGGTTTAGGTTTAGGTTTAGGTTTAGGTTTAGGGTTTAGGTTTAGGTTTAGGTTTAGGTTTAGGTTTAGGTTTAGGTTTAGGTTTAGGTTTAGGGTTTAGGGTTTAGGTTTAGGTTTAGGTTTAGGTTTAGGTTTAGGTTTAGGTTTAGGTTTAGGGTTTAGGTTTAGGTTTAGGTTTAGGTTTAGGTTTAGGTTTAGGTTTAGGTTTAGGTTTAGGTTTAGGTTTAGGTTTAGGTTTAGGTTTAGGTTTAGGTTTAGGTTTAGGTTTAGGTTTAGGTTTAGGTTTAGGTTTAGGTTTAGGTTTAGGTTTAGGTTTAGGTTTAGGTTTAGGTTTAGGTTTAGGTTTAGGTTTAGGTTTAGGTTTAGGTTTAGGTTTAGGTTTAGGTTTAGGTTTAGGTTTAGGTTTAGGTTTAGGTTTAGGTTTAGGTTTAGGTTTAGGTTTAGGGTTTAGGTTTAGGTTTAGGTTTAGGTTTAGGTTTAGGTTTAGGTTTAGGTTTAGGTTTAGGTTTAGGTTTAGGTTTAGGTTTAGGTTTAGGTTTAGGTTTAGGTTTAGGTTTAGGTTTAGGTTTAGGTTTAGGTTTAGGTTTAGGTTTAGGTTTAGGTTTAGGTTTAGGTTTAGGTTTAGGTTTAGGTTTAGGTTTAGGGTTTAGGTTTAGGTTTAGGTTTAGGTTTAGGTTTAGGTTTAGGTTTAGGTTTAGGTTTAGGTTTAGGTTTAGGTTTAGGTTTAGGTTTAGGTTTAGGTTTAGGTTTAGGTTTAGGTTTAGGGTTTAGGTTTAGGTTTAGGGTTTAGGTTTAGGTTTAGGTTTAGGTTTAGGTTTAGGTTTAGGTTTAGGTTTAGGTTTAGGTTTAGGTTTAGGTTTAGGTTTAGGGGTTTAGGTTTAGGTTTAGGTTTAGGGTTTAGGTTTAGGTTTAGGGTTTAGGTTTAGGTTTAGGTTTAGGTTTAGGTTTAGGGTTTAGGGTTTAGGTTTAGGTTTAGGGTTTAGGTTTAGGTTTAGGTTTAGGTTTAGGTTTAGGTTTAGGTTTAGGTTTAGGTTTAGGTTTAGGTTTAGGTTTAGGTTTAGGTTTAGGGTTTAGGTTTAGGTTTAGGTTTAGGTTTAGGTTTAGGTTTAGGTTTAGGGTTTAGGTTTAGGGTTTAGGTTTAGGTTTAGGTTTAGGTTTAGGGTTTAGGGTTTAGGTTTAGGTTTAGGTTTAGGTTTAGGTTTAGGGTTTAGGGTTTAGGTTTAGGTTTAGGTTTAGGTTTAGGTTTAGGTTTAGGTTTAGGTTTAGGTTTAGGTTTAGGTTTAGGTTTAGGTTTAGGGTTTAGGTTTAGGTTTAGGGTTTAGGTTTAGGTTTAGGTTTAGGTTTAGGTTTAGGTTTAGGTTTAGGTTTAGGTTTAGGTTTAGGTTTAGGTTTAGGTTTAGGTTTAGGTTTAGGTTTAGGGTTTAGGTTTAGGGTTTAGGTTTAGGGTTTAGGTTTAGGTTTAGGTTTAGGTTTAGGTTTAGGTTTAGGTTTAGGTTTAGGTTTAGGTTTAGGTTTAGGTTTAGGTTTAGGTTTAGGTTTAGGTTTAGGGTTTAGGTTTAGGTTTAGGTTTAGGTTTAGGGTTTAGGTTTAGGTTTAGGTTTAGGTTTAGGTTTAGGGTTTAGGTTTAGGGGTTTAGGTTTAGGGTTTAGGTTTAGGTTTAGGGTTTAGGTTTAGGGTTTAGGTTTAGGTTTAGGTTTAGGTTTAGGTTTAGGTTTAGGTTTAGGGTTTAGGTTTAGGTTTAGGTTTAGGTTTAGGTTTAGGGTTTAGGTTTAGGTTTAGGTTTAGGTTTAGGTTTAGGTTTAGGTTTAGGGTTTAGGTTTAGGGTTTAGGGGTTTAGGTTTAGGGTTTAGGTTTAGGTTTAGGTTTAGGTTTAGGTTTAGGTTTAGGTTTAGGTTTAGGTTTAGGTTTAGGTTTAGGTTTAGGTTTAGGTTTAGGTTTAGGGTTTAGGTTTAGGTTTAGGGTTTAGGTTTAGGTTTAGGTTTAGGTTTAGGTTTAGGGTTTAGGTTTAGGTTTAGGTTTAGGTTTAGGTTTAGGTTTAGGTTTAGGGTTTAGGTTTAGGTTTAGGTTTAGGTTTAGGGTTTAGGTTTAGGTTTAGGTTTAGGTTTAGGTTTAGGTTTAGGTTTAGGTTTAGGTTTAGGGTTTAGGTTTAGGTTTAGGTTTAGGTTTAGGTTTAGGTTTAGGTTTAGGTTTAGGGTTTAGGTTTAGGTTTAGGTTTAGGGTTTAGGTTTAGGGTTTAGGTTTAGGTTTAGGTTTAGGTTTAGGTTTAGGTTTAGGTTTAGGTTTAGGTTTAGGTTTAGGTTTAGGTTTAGGTTTAGGGTTTAGGGTTTAGGTTTAGGGTTTAGGTTTAGGTTTAGGTTTAGGTTTAGGTTTAGGTTTAGGTTTAGGTTTAGGTTTAGGGTTTAGG